>JAEAOA010001790.1:0-21629 GCA_016746295.1 Potamilus streckersoni | reverse complement strand
AAGGTGATTCTAATAAAATATTACTAACAGCAGCAGAAAAAAATAAACTTGATGAAAGTGTTTTAATCACATTTAAAGTGTTTTTATAACATTTAAATTTGATGAAGATGATATTATAGAATTTTCTCAACATTCCTTAACTAAAACCGAGATAGCAACTATCATTAATTATATCGAAAGATAATCAAAGCATTATATTTTCTTTATAAAGCTGATCTTTGCACCCCATCACCAAAAAATTTTACTGACATAGGATTTATCTTATAGTACAGAGCAGCAGATGAATTTAATTTAAATTTAATCTCCTCGTCTGTTTCGAACGTCGACGAAACAAAGGGTTTTACCGTACATCGAAAATTAATACCACTACCACCTAGTTCTTTTCTCACATTTTCATTCTGGGTTACCAGCTCGAAATTTTCCAGTCGGTTGTCAGTCTTTACGTTATTAATATAATTAATCACTAAACCAATGGGTATAGGTCCGTTAAACACGTCGTAAACAAACCAATGGCTCTAATATTTAACTTGATCGTTTAGTATTCCTCTAACATTTACCATAAAATACCCAGTATTACTAATGAGACCAAGGACTTTTTGGTTTTTTGTTTCTAATAATACCGCGATCGTTGGCCTAGTATAAAGCAAATACCGGCTGCAGCTGAAACTCATTTTGTAAAGATAAGTTTTCGATATTGCCATCGCTAGACTAATTATTAAATTGATAGACTCACTGTCATTCTGGAATGTCCTCGCAGAAAAAAGTATAAATAAAATCTTTTCTAAACATTTTTGGCACTGATTTTATAACATGCTGGTGTTACCCATCTGATGTTTGTACTGAACAAGTAACACCGAAAGTAATGCATTTCCAGTGTATAGGTTAGACTTGGGTGAACGTAATAATACTCTTGCTCGTTTGCACTTGTCAAATTTTGTATCATTTTAGTAATTTGTATTGCTCTAATTGTTTCTTCAGCTGGTGTGCAGTGAGTTATAGATCGAAAAATCAATTAGATATATAATATTACAATACAGTATAGCAATGCAGAAATTTCGTGATATATCCAAGAATGGCCTTATGAGTGAATCTGAAAATATAGCGACTGCTTTCACAGGATTTGACAACAGTTATCGATTAGATAAACAAATAGTAATGGCAAATTTTAAAATGTTAATTCAAGAAATCTTTATCATCCGTTAGAGTCAACTGTAAAACGTGAACTTGAAAAACTAAAGGGTATAAGAATATTGACGTTTTCGGACTAGATGAAAAAGGAAACGTCTATCAGAGAAATCACGTTATATTCTCAAAGTTACTTGTGAGAGAGGAATCGGCTGACAAGATAATTTCAGACACTTACATTAATGCAAAATCAAAGCTTGTTTTGCTCGAGACTAATTTTTTATCACTCGCTAATGAAATACACCAAGAAATTTGGAAAAAGATGGAAGAACTTACCGAACTGAGTTCAGGTTAGAAGTATGTAATGATTCAGGAAATTTTATTTCACACAATAAAATATTACCTATTACGCGGTATTTCTTATATTAATCTGCCAAAAATCTAAAATTGCTGTACAAACGTAAGGAACAATGGTGGTTGGCTTCCATTAGTCTCGAGAGACGATGGAAATGCGCTCATGAAAGGTGTCCCTGTTTGTAGTTGTACAGCGTCTTCTGTGACTATAAAGCCCCACACAGGAGTGGCAATCCTTACTACAGTTGCTACACTTGAAGTTTGAGTCAGGTCTTGGTTTCAACTGCATCCTCTTCCTCTGAGATCTTTTCCCATCGGCGAGCTGTCGTAACTTTTCCTCGCTGGCTTTCAAACCTGTGAACAGAGCATGTCGCCAGCTGAACTTGTCGAGGGGAAGCTCTTCCCAGGTGTTGACCTCGATCCCACGAGCTTTCATGTCCTGCTTGCAGACATCCTTGAAGCGAAGATTTGGCCGTCCGATTGATCTTCTGCCTGAGACAAGCTTGAAGTAAAGAAGGTCTTTGGGGATCCGTCCACCATCCATTCGACGCACATGGCCCAGCCATCTGATGCGACGTTGGCGGAGGAGTGTGACCATGCTGAAAATTTTGGCCTGTTGAAGCGCCTCGTTGTTTGCACACAATCGCTCCAGGTGATCCCAAGTATGCGACGGAGACAACGCATGTGAAATGCACTCAGTCGTTTCTCATGAGAGGCGTACAGGGTCAAAG
The DNA here is from genome assembly GCA_016746295.1 of Potamilus streckersoni. Taxonomy (NCBI): domain Eukaryota; kingdom Metazoa; phylum Mollusca; class Bivalvia; order Unionida; family Unionidae; genus Potamilus; species Potamilus streckersoni. Next base: position 19,419 of record JAEAOA010001790.1, on the reverse strand, counting down.
ATTCGCTGGAGTACAGGAGAGTGCGAAGCATGCAGGCACGGTACACGAAGATCTTAGTGTGCAATGTCACCTTGCTGTTGTTCCACACTCTCTGCGACAATCTAGAGAGATTTGTTGACGCCATTCCAATCCGCTTGTTGAGCTCAGCATCGAGTGAGAGGTTGTTGGTGATGGTAGAGACAAGGTACATGAACTCACTGACTACTTCTAGTTTGTAGTTTTTGATGATTATGTTGGGAGGGTCTGCGTCCTGAGCCATCACGTTGGTTTTCTTTAGGCTGATGTTCAACCCAAATTCATCACATGCTTTAGCAAAGAGGTCCATCAGACGTTGTAGTTCAGCTTCTGTGTGAGTGAATATAGCAGCATCATCTGCAAAGAGCATGTCCCTAATAGTTGCTTTCCTTACTTTGCTCATTGCCTTCAGTCGTGCCAGGTTGAACAGTCTGCCGTCTGAACGAGTGTGTAGGTAGATCCCTTCTGTGGACGTCCCAAAGGCGTACTTAAGCAGGACAGCGAAGAAGATGACAAAGAGCGTGTGGGCAAGGAAACAGCCTTGTTTCACTCCGTTGTGGATGTTGAATGGTTTGGACGATGAGCCATCATACTTCACTGTGCCTTTCATGTCTTCATGGAAGAACTGGACCATGCTTAACAGCTTTGGAGGGCATCCAATCTTCGTCATGATTTTGAAGAGTCCGTCTCTGCTGACCAGATCTAATGCTTTGGTGAGGTCTATAAAAGCCAGGTAGAGGGGTCTGTGTTGTTCCCTTCACTTCATTTGCAGTTGCCTGATGGAGAAGGTCATGTCGATTGTGGACCTCTCTGCGCGGAACCCACACTGAGACTCTGGATACACTATGTCGGCAAGCGTCTGCAGTCTGTTCAGGATGATTCTAGCGAAGGCTTTACCCACCATGCTGAAAAGTGATATGCCCCTGTAGTTGTTGCAGTCACTTCTGTCGCCCTTTTTCTTACACAGGATTATGATGTTGGTGTCTCTCATGTCCTGAGGCACTGCACCTTCATCCCAGCACTGGCAGAGAAGATCATACAGATGTGTGAACAGCACACTGCCGCCACAATTGATGACTTCTGCTGAGATGCCATCCTTTCTTGGGGCTTTACCTGTAGTCAGTTTCTCTAAGGCCAGCTTTAATTCTGCCTCAGTCGGTTTCTCATCCAGTTTTGTCAAACAAAGAAGGTTTTCAACGGCGTTGAGGGTATCGTTGATCACGGTATTCTCTCTGGAATAGAGTTCGGAGTAGTATCACTTTCTTCGTTGGACCCATTGCTTTCTTTATGCCATTGTACATGCCTCTTATGTTTCCTTTGTCTACTGCTTACTGGATACTCTGACAGAGTAAATGCCAGTATTCATTGGCGCATTGCCGTACTATCCTCTGCACTTTGCTTCTGGTAGACCTATCTGCATGTAGTGTCCTCTCGCAGGGAGAACGTTCATATTCCAGGTGGACACAGCGACGCTCTTCTATTGCTGGCATGAGTGTGGCGGAATTGGCGTCAAACCAGTCATCGTTCTTTTTCTGCTTCTTACCAAAGATTCTTGTGGCTGCGTTGTACACAGTATCTATGATGTTATACCATCTCTCTTTGGTACTGCCGTAGGGAGGTTCTGAACTGAACGCTTTGGAGAAGGTGTAAGTGAATTCTTCAGCCTTGTCTGGATATGACGTCTTGCTCACATCAATGTGTGGTTTACCCACTTGCCTAGAGTGGTGGATCTTTGGTTGAAGCTTAAATTTACAGCAGACTAGAGAGTGATCGGTGTCGCAGTCAGCGCTGTGGAATGTACGAGTAAGCTGCACACCCTTCATGGCTGAACGCCTTGTGATAATCAAATTCAGCTGATGCCAGTGTTTGGATCGGGGATGCCTCCAATTCATTTTGTGCTGTGGTTTTGTCTGAAAAAATGAATTGGTGATGCTGAGGTTTTTGTACGAACACATTTCTAGTAGACGTTCCCCGTTTTCATTCATCTTCTCAATGCCAAACTTGCCGAGATACAAAGGCCAGGAATCGTGATCGGAAAGGTGATAACAGATGTTTCCGAAGCATTATTTTTTCCGCTCTATTTCCAGCAGAAAAAGACTCTGGTCCTGTTGAGAAGTATATTAGTCACGTATCAAAATTAAATTATTAAATCTTCGATTTTACAGTTGCAGAAAATCAAATAACAAAGTTTGAAAAGCAAACAAATGTTTCGATCAACGTTTTCGGACTAGTTGAAGAAAAAAACGTCTATCCGAGATACATTTCAGAAAATTACTTGCTGTTTTATAAAAAAGAATCATTACGTTTGGGCTATGACCTGTAGTGGACTAGTTGTGGAGATTGTATAATAAACAAAACAAAAAATTATTATGTTATCGCTACTTGCACGGTTGAATAGACAATAAATTATTGCAACACCATTTGCAGTATTGAAGGGATGTATAATGAATAACGATGCCGTCTAAAGAAAATAGTGTGTTACAGTTTGTCAATCATAATCACAAACTAAAAATTCCTTTCGTCATATACGCTGATTTCGAATGTTTACTTTAGCCTGTACTTGGTACAGAAAAAAAATCCCAACCAATCGAGTATAAGAAAAGCTCAAGATCTTGTTCCATGCGGAGAAGCGTACAAAATAGTTTATACTGCTTAGAGTTTATCCAAACCAATCAAATAACATCGTGTTCAAAATTCATCTATTTGCTTTATCAAGCAGTTAATGAGCGAAGTTGATAATATATTTATCGTTTGAAATTAATAAATTCAATGATAAAACTCAAAAAGAATCCGATCCCGAGAAAGCGGAATTTTGTCATTATTGTGAAAAAGCTTTAGACTCGCCTGATAATAATGTACGTGACCATTGACATCTCAGTGAAATTGAAAATTTCATGCCCCTTATTTTATTCCGGTTATTCTTCACAACTTCCGACAATATGATATCCACATTATCGTAGAAGATTTTGGTGATCCTGACGTAATATCTCGTTTAAAACTCAAGAATGTAATCAAACGTATTACAAATGACTTTGAAAAGTATGTCATTTACTTTAGGTAAGTTGCAATTTATTGACAACATTCAGTTTATGGCAGCATTTTCAGATGAGCTAGTGAAAGGTAGTACAAATTTTAATAATCTGTTAAATTGATTTGGTGGAAACTTTATCAATTTTACTTTTAAAGAAAGAGCATTTACGTACAAGTATGTTTTATCCATACAAGGTGTGATATCGATTTTGATTCTTTCATTCATTCAGCAAAAAGAAATCAATATGGGTTCGTCCGTTTTGTCCATGGGGAGATTAGTGCCAGACAATAAAACCGTTTGTCATTGTTAGGACTCTATAGTATAAAACTTAAGTAACAAAAAAGAAGCATACCAACAAGTTTTATAAAAGTCAGAAAGAATTTCATTCTTAAAGTTATAAATAAAGAATGTGACAGGAACTTACAGTTTTATGAAGTAAATCTAAACTAATCCCTATCAAGGTCTATGGAAGTCCTAAACTAAAGAAAAATCACTTATAACTTTTAATACCAGCAATTTACTGGTCTTTTAAGAACCTTGACTTTGTGAAATGTGTGTTGTCAATAATTCTTTCGAATATTTCATAACAGTTCGAATAATATTACAGTCCTGATAATGAGTACCTTCTATTTCCACTGAACAGTGAAGAAAAATGTTTTTGCTTTTGAAAAATACCTACGCACAACATAGCATTTATGCATACTTACATCAGGAACACAATAATTGTAAGTGACTTCAAAATCAGAATGAATCTAATAGCTTAACTTTCATCATAAATACACAGTCTAATGCGATTGTATTTCGCAATAGACCCGACGTGACATCATACACTATTGATTTTGCTTCAAATTAAGAATATTCACGTGACCTCACGCAACCAATATGAAGCCACAGAATTATTCTGGAAACATCGATATTTCATCAGTCACCGACAAAATATGCCATTTTAAACCTTATTATGAAGATTATTTTTACTAATTATCAACACCTTCGTAAATATATGTTTATTAATCCTATGCAGTTTGCGTTCTTTAAACAGAGTCACGTAACGTGCAGAATTTAAAACAAGATATATTCTACACACCTTAGACCCACGAGTAAAAGAATTATAACAAAAAAGTATGTACGTTGTGTTACAACAACTCTCTCTCTCTCTCTCTCTCTCTCTCTCTCTCTCTCTCTCTATATATATATATATATATATATATATATATATATATATATATATATATATATATATATATATATATATATATATATATATATATATATATATATATATATATATATATACAATGCATCATAAATAAACACATTAACAGCGATACTTGGGTTAAGTGTTTCAGATTATTTGCTAACTTGCACGGGAAATTCGATTTTATCAAAGTTCTGTTCACCCTGGTGTTGATGGTATCTTCGGTGGAAATCTTGATTGTTACTGACTGGATATAATGCTGACAATTTACCAATTCAAGAAATATGCCGTCAAAGCGTTCACCTTAAACTGACCTTGGCGGTATCCAAGTTTGCTGTTGCTTATGTAACTGGATGCACGAAATGCTTGATACGGTGAGATATGTAACTCGACTTTAGTACATCGTTTGCGAGTCCATCTTGTCCTTAATTGTTGCACTTTTCCATCCTTTCAACGCCTCTGCCAATTTCATCATTAATTGTCCTGCTGTCTTTGCGGTTGAGGATTACGTTTACACCACTGTGAATCCAGTGTAGTAGTTTTAAATCTATCATTGTCATGACTAGGTGTCAAAGAAGATGCGTATTAAGAACAATATCTGCTTTAACCCCAGCCTGACCAAAGTTTCCAGGAATCAGAGTTGTCAATAGTTTCCAGCGTCATTGCCTTTGTGTGTGAGTGGGTGGTGTAATTTCCTCGTTACTTTCCAACTAGCCCCTGCATTTTTGAAATTTGACCTCAGTTATCTGTCATTGCTGTGTTTTTGCACGAACATACTCAGCCGTTTCATTAGCGAGAACAGGTATAAGATAACGACGACAGTAGTGTTCATACTCGTGTAATACCCAAGGATGTCACCTTTTCTTGTAACTCTGGGTATTCGGATACTATGTTCATGTGCAAACTGTCTTAGTTATCATACCGTTGATTAATATGTAATTGCTGCTGTTGTGGCTGCGGTGGCAGTTGCAACTGGTGGTGGGTTCAGTACGGTGGCAGTTGTAACTGGTGGTGGGTTCGGTACGGTGGCAGTTGCAACTGGTGGTGGGTTCGGTACAAATAAGGAGCTCTATAGTTCAAGAATATCTGATTTTTCCATACAACTTGGTATGTATATTCCATGCTGCCGTACGAGTTGTGTTAGCTGTGGCACACTAGGCATGTTTATAATAAGTGAAGGGTGAAGCAGTAGTATTGAGGAATTGATAATCCTTTATCAGAGACCCCCCTCCGGCCCTCCCAAAACGTTATAAGTTAACAATTTTGTCAGCAGCATTTGTTAGATCAAAATGATGACTTTACGTGATAAGGTTTTTCTAACACATTTTTTGACAGAAATATGTTTTGTGGCCGGGTGGATGGGTCTCTGATAAAAGATACATCAATCCTCACTACTACAGTAGTACAGTAGTATAGGGAAAAGCCGTCTATAAAGAACTATGGAAAATAGTACTCTATAAAATAAGCCATCTTTTGCGTCAAAATGAATATAACTCAACCTTTCCCATAGTATCCCATATTGATTCTGAGTAAAAAAAATAATCTCAGAAATTTAAAAATCTATCATTAAATTCACCATAAGTATAATCAACATTTGGTATGAGAGATAATTTATAGGTAAAATCGGCTTTAATTTAATGACAAAACAAATAGCACTTTACTCAAGTGAGAAATCATTGCGTTTTATATAATTATATAATAAGTATTAGATAAAATAAAACTGATTAATGATTAGAAAACCATATATGTCAGGTGAAATTGTCTTTCCAAGGTGCGTTTAAAGTAGTATAGGGAAAAATAGTACTCTATATTCATTTTGAGCTACAAATAAATATAACTGAACCTTTCTCATTGTATCCATATTGATTCTGAGTTAAAAGTTATTCTCAGAATTTTAAAAATTAATTGTAAATATAAACAGCTTTTTAGTGTAAGGCAATTATATATATATATATATATATATATATATATATATATATATATATATATATATATATATATATATATATATATATATATATATTAGATAAAATAAAATTGAAATAATAATTATAAAATAGTACTCTATATTCATTTTGAACTGCAAAAATCAAATTTTTGTGCTAAAATAATTATAACTTAACCTTTCTCATTGATTTAAAAAAAAAACAATCTCAGAATTTTAAAATTTTGCTAAGTATAGAGCGTGAAATTATATATATATATATATATATATATATATATATATATATATCTATATATATATATATATATATATATATATATATATATTAGATAAAAATGATTAGAAAGCCATTTATATCAACCAAATCATACGCAATGAAATCAGGCGAAATTGTTTTTCAAAGGTGCGTGAAAGTAATAGCGTTTAATCTAACTAAGAAGCGAGTACTAGAGTTTGATTCTATATTATACGCGTCAATCAGCTTGGAGGTAAATCAAAAACACATCGGTGAAGATAAGCTTATTTATCAACGAAATGGATCATTGTGGTTTTGTTATAAGATAAAAAGCAAAGACAATCAAAACATGATAGATAGCTGGATGAGCGATCATAACAAAGATGTATATGAGCATGTTTATAATAATCTCAATCCAACAAATAATAAAATTACAGATAGCAACGAGTACGGAAAGAAAAGTATTATATATTGCGGTATAAAAATATTAAAAGGATAAATACTTTTACTAAATATTACGAGTAAAGTAGTAGACGACCTCACTACGATACCAGTAGCATCTGCAACGTTAAACATTTACAGAAGCGATGTGGAAGCTGGCAATGCAATTTATCGAAGCGACCAAACAATATGGTCATGTTACACGATAAAGAATTCGGATAACAAGAAATTGTTAAGCGAGTGGCGTACTAATCCAAGCGTATACAATTATCTTTACGAGAGAGTAAGCGAAGTGCCGAGAAAAAATTATTGAGGAACAACTACATGTAGAGCGAGCTGATAACTTTATCGCGGAAAAAGAATCTTAAGCATCAAGATTTATCTTATAATGCCCTAATGTTAGTGTATTAATGCCATCGATACAATATCGTTTATCATCAAAAGTGATCAACGCATGCTTTCTACATTTATCGATTTTAATTTTATGTTTATAGGATCTCAACGAATACATCGTAGCAAAATGTTTAGAAGAGCTTTTAAGCATATTATCGTAGTCGCTGAGTTATATCTCTTTTTACGATTGATATTTTTAACTCCTTTAAGTTTCTTAGTTTCCATGTTATCCGCGGCCTTAATTAAATACATTTTGTTGCGTAACCCAACAAACTCAACAACTGGGCGAAAACAAAACTCATCCTTCATATTTCCCATAACTGTTTTATTAACCGGATAGTGAAACGGAGAATCTTTACTAACATCAGACAGATCAAATTCATGTTTGCGATTATACATATCTTGTTACGCATCTTCGGTAAATACGTGGTAGACGAGCGAATCAGTATCGGTGAATAACAATTTTGAATTAGGCCAAACTCATTTAAGAAAATTATAATGAAATTCGTACACCAACCACTTGGAGACTTTCAACACGCTACCACCAACAAACACTGGCTTGTTAAGCTTTAGATTGGTTTTATATTTTTTAACCAAACTTAGGTTTTCATTGATGTACATATGACCAGCGAAAGCATCAGAAGATACCAGTTTACTAAAGCATTCTTTATTATTAACAATTTCGATATCTTTGCGCTTGCGTATATTTTCCATGGTTTTACCAAACACTGAGTTATTCATGAGCTTGAAGAAATCTTTCTCGAAATCGGTTGTAGCGGAGGTTCTCATATCGTTATTGAACTTGATATACGGTAACATCCATTTGGATTGACGTACTCGGAATATCTTGTGAATTTTAACTAAAACGAGACCATTATCTAACGCCTGTTTTAGATTTTTTTATAATGGTAGATATAGTTGCGTTTATTAAACAAATATGGAACTAACTTAGGTAGAGTGCAATGTGTTCCAGTGCGATTGGCCTGTGATGTGTCGAATTTTGAAAACTCTTAGAAGCATTAGTTAAAGGAATTGTATCAAAGTCAACTTATTTAAAGTAGAAAGGGCTAGAGATAGATGATTATTTTCATTTCATCTCTGAAAGTCAAAAGGAAATTCGTTCCAACAGACGTAACTTGACCGAGTCATATGCTAGGGTACAAGAGAATGACATAAGACCCTTTCCCAAAATAGACCGGGTAAAGGTGGAAGCTTGCCATAAGTGATTGTTCAAAGGAACGTTAATTACGGCATGATTAGTTGTTTAGTTGTTTTGCCAATCCAAAAATTCCACGGAACAGATTTAGGAAAGAGTCTTTTCCGATTGGTTAATATGGATGTATGGGCAAAACTCTGTAAGAAATTAAAGGCTTTACTTTAGGAAAATTCTTCAGTCTTCAATCGTTCTTGAAAGAAGAGGGGTCGACTCCGGGAAAATCGTGAAAAACGTTATCTCGAGATTTGGCAGTAAAGCGTGAGAGTTGTCTCAGCCAGTAGACAAACGCTACCTTCGAATTCGTAAAAAGTACATTTTCGTTATTGAGCAAGAGGCCAGATAGTTGTCTCAGTTAGGAGACGGACTATACGTGAAGTTCGTGGAAACGAATAAAAAAAAAACGGCAAAAGGTACGCAATCTTAGCTTCCCGATTTTAATATGTTATTTTATTTGTTGATCTATTTGCAAATGTATTCATGATATGATGTATGTATGTATGATTTCATTTTGCAGGATTTTAGTGAAATGCTAGTCATGACATTTTATTCTTTGATTTTCTAATTATCAATTCATTTGGAGAATTGGCAAGATTAAACGTAATTAAAATTTCATTAGATTAGTTGACAAGATTGCATGTAATTGTTTTTAATACATAGGAGTGATTAGGAATTTTCATGAATTAAGCTTAAGGAATGATGGGTAATGTTTCATAGTTTTATGGATTAACTTTGTCTAGAATGAGTATGATCTAATATTACATGTATATCCATATACTAGTTTGTAATATTTAATTGATCACTTAAGTGTATATCTATATGCTAGTTTATAATATTTAATTGGTCGAGTAAACTATTTTAGAATAGTTAGATCTGAGTGTCTAAGCCATATGTAACTTAATTCTGCTAGATTGGCAGAGTAAGAAGTCAAGGGGGGTTACATACGGGTTCATACGGCTGAGTTAAATTTAATTGACCATCCCTAGCGTGACCCGAATTAAGGTCAGGACAAGCATTGACCGTCTATGTAAACATAGGAGTTAGGGGGCAATGAGTTACTGCGGCAGAATTTATGCCTTTTGTTTCTGAGCCGAATTAAGGTAAAAATATAAATATACTTGGGAATGTGACCTAATGTCTATTGTGAGACATTTTATTTATTGAAGGAAACAGCTTTCCTGGATTCACCTGATAAATCCCTGAACCAATCACAGGACCAAAGCAAATTCTAAGCCGAAATCTAAGTCCAGAGACGATTGTTAAATCAGAGTTCGACTGACAAGAGTCCAAGACCAAACAGCTAGACAAAGATCGGCAGAGCAGGGACGAACGGAAGTCTTGATGTCCGCATAAAATAGGTGATGAAGTCTCTCATCGTTGCACTCAAAGGTCACATCTCGTTGGCAATGAAGATAGAATATTAATGTTAAAAGCATTTGTAGCCTTTGAAGAAATTTGTATTGTCTTTTTATTTTAGTACATGTTAGTACAATTTTCCATCTTTGTAACCAAGTAATTGAGTTCTTTTCATTTTAAATTTTGTTGATAAACTGATTAAATTTTATATTTGTTCATTGAAAGGGGGCTCGTTGTGTTTATTTCTTCAATATACTTGTTCAGTGATCTGCATTCTTCTTTCTATCTATCCACACTTGGTAAATTACACCGCGGAGGTCATTCCCTAGCAACAAACCGTAGTGAAAGAGGTTGGTGTGTTTTGAACGCCGCCAATTTGTCACATGGCAAATTGTTCTTTATACATCATTGAATCACACACGATCATCTCAGGTAATCATTATGTGCATCATGCAGCGATGCTGGATAATCAACGTCCACCTCGAGATAATAAGTTTAATTTGAATCACTAGGATCAACAGTAAATCTTTCAGTGTCAACGTTAAATTCGTGCTCGGTAACCCTACACAATATGGCATTGATTGGGACATCGCCCAACTCTATATCGCGTTTTTGTCAAGATATATGATGTAACTATATTCGATATCAGTATTATAATCGGGTAAGTATTTATTATTAGCTCGAGCATACGTGTGACTGATGACTGAGATACCACCACGAATCGCTTTCTCGAAGAATAAATACATATCAATGTCACCATCAGTTATCAACTCAGTTATAGACTTTGATATTTTATATAATGCGTCACAAGATAATCCTGGACTTGAGAAGTAACGAGCGGGATCGAGTTTGTATTTATCCAGAGATGTGATTCTAAAACTCTGAAAGATATCATCGGGAAGAAGTACATCTTGAACGAGATAAACATCCATATAATCGCCGAGAGTTTTGCAATCGAATATTTAACAAACAATTTTAGCGTGCTCATACTCAGCGTCTCTGATATTTTCTCCAGTAAGTAACGAGTAGAATTTATCTTTGGTTGGCAAAGAAGTATCATTAAGAACATCGAGCGAAGTTAAATACTCATATGGAAATATTCCTTTCTTTTTCATAAGCCTAGAATTATGTTTAAAGTCTTCCTCTACAGAATTGAAATCACTACAGTTTCTTGCTAACATATCTAACGAAGACGCCATAAACTGCATACTATCGATACAGATTCGCTCGTCTACCACGTACTTACCGAAGACGTTTATCAGGATGTGTATAGTCGCAAAGATGAATTCGATCTGTCCGTTCTCCGTTTCACAATCCGGTTAATAAAAAGGTTATGGGAAAAATGAATGATGAGTTTTGTTTTCGACCAGATGTTGAGCTTGTTGGTCTACGCAGCAAAATGTATTCGGTTAATTCCGCGGATAACAAGGAAACTAAAAAACTTAAAGGAGTTAAAAAATCCGTCATAAAAAAGATATTTCTCATAGCGACTACGTTAATATACTTAAAAGCTCTTCTAAACATTTTGCTACGAAGTATTCGTTGAGATCCTATAAAAATAAAATTAAAACATAAATATAGAAAGCACACGTTGAGAAATTTTGATGATTGACGCGTATAATATAGTATCAAACTCTACTACTACTCGCTTCTTAGTTAGATTAAACGCTATTAATTTCATGCAGCTTGGAAAGACAATTTCACCTGATTTCATTGCGTATGATTTGGTTGATATATAGAACTTATATATATATATATATATATATATATATATATATATATATATATATATATATATATATATATATATATATATATATATATATATATATATATAATTTCACACCACTCGACAAAAACGCTCTATACTTATCAAAATTTTAAAATTCTGAGATAGTTTTTTTTAAATCAATGAGAAAGGTTAAGTTATATTTATTTTAGCACAAAAATTTGCTTATTTTGCAGCTCAAAATGAATATAGAGTACTATTTTCTAATTATTATTTCAATTTCATTTTTATCTAATTAATATATATATCTATATATATATATATATATATATATATATATATATATATATATATATATATATATATATATATATATATATATATATATATATAATTGCCTTATACCAAAAGCTGTTTATAATTACGATGAGAAAGGTTTAGTTATATTTATTTGTAGCTCAAAATGAATATAGAGTACTATTTTCCCCTATACTACTTTAAACGCACCTTGGAATGACAATTTCACCTGACATATATGTTTTTTTAATCATTATGCAATTTTTTTTATCTAATACTTTTTATATAATTATATAAAACGCAATAATTTCTCACTTGAATAAAGCTTTATTTGTTTTGTCATTAAATTAAAGCCGATTTTGCCCATAAATTATCTTTCATGCTAAATGTTGATTATACTTATGGTGAATTTTATGAGAGATTTTTAAAATCCTATGATTAATTTTTAACTCAGAATCAATTTGAGATACTATGAGAAAGCTTGAGTTATATTCATTTTGACGCAAAAGATGGCTTTTTTATGCTCCAAAATGAGTATAGAGTACTATTTTCCATAGTGTTTTATAAACGGCTTTTCCCTATACTACTACTGAAGCCTCTTTCTAATTGGGAAAGTTTGTCGATGGTTTGCCAAAGTTTTGTATTTTATTAGTATCAGAAACTGAAATTGCTTTAATCTTACGTATTACTTTTTCATTTCTGTTTTATTGTTGTTGTTTGTTTTTTGTGTCCATTAGTGATTGTGCAGACAAGTGTGTGATTGCCAAAATAAAGATTTCATTTTGGCGGTCTAATCGACCTTGAGGGTATAAAAACAAAATAATCAAAATACCACTGTTTTATACATACGTTTGTTTGTATTTTGTAATGTGTAAACTATATTACCGATTTATTTCAGAAAATGTATCACTGATAGATAGCTGTTTTGACCCCCGGGGTTTAAATCTCAGTTCGTCGTCTTGGAATCGGGATACAATTAGTACTTCCAGTTCGGTACCCACGAATGTAGTCACAGTCTATTTTTAGAGCATTTTTTTCCCTTTTGCCGTTTGGTGGTGATTTAAGAGTTAGATTTAGGCATTCTTGGTATGTATTTAAATGCAATTGTTTATTCTCTAGAATATAAGCTTATGGTGTGGTTGTCTGTGTGTGTCTGTGTGTTTTCGGCAACAGTGTACAGTGAGAAGTAAAGTTTTGGTGATGATCCGGAATGAAATCTATGTTCTATTGTACGTTGGTTTATTGACAGTCAAACCATTCAAAACAATGCCGGTGAACCTTTGACAAGAACTTCAACACAAAGTCACCTTTGAGGGTATTTTAAATTAACATATAATTTGTATTGATTGTCACACAGTAGAAAGTTCAGTACTGAGAAACATCTGTAGAGAATATATAGTAAAATTAATATTAATTGTGTTCTGTGGCATGTCACGTCACGAACACGTTGATTGGATTCTACTTTATATTATGACATATCTTATATGTATTATCTATCCCAAAACAAGGTATAAACAACCAGCCTAAATAATGCGGTTTAGATATGTTTCACTATTACGTTATCAGCATATTCAGAGAGCTCTTTTCCTATGACTACTGCCACCCTTCTTAAGATAGTGTAACAGTTATTTTCGGTTGGTACGTATGAGCGCATTGCATTTCAAAATGGTCGAGTTAGCCAAACTGCACGGTTTCTGCATTGTGTAGCTGTCTACCACCGCGACTAACAAACTTAAACGACCTATCGCCAAACCCTTCAAGTATTGATAACTTCGATTTTACATCATCCCCACCATTCAACCAATCAAGCACTGCTCTCTCACTCACTCACGTACCGGTAGGTGAATGACTCCGGTTTTGTCCTTCAAGACCTTTGTATTTGATAGCGAATAAATTTCATCAAGCTTGCTATTTTTCTTTTAAACAAAATATTTTATAACCAATTCTAAGATTCATTTTGAGAAATTCTAAGAAGACGATATTAGACACTTTTAAGGTAAGATGAATGATAAAACCTGAGTAAACCAAACGTTTTCCTTACCATGTAAAGGGCGTCAAACGCTGTTGTAGTATGCTTTTTGTTGTTTGAAATTATCAATAATATTCAATGCATTTTTAATTCGTTTATAGACGAGACGAAGTTAAAGCGTCGTAGCCTAGATAGTCGCATTAAAAAAAAGCAAAAACCTCGCAATGGACATATCGATTACGTGATAGATCCAATGCGTCTTTTCAATTTTGATGAAAAAAAAAAAAGAAAGTCGCAAGTATTAACTAAAAGGCAAGCATAAAGCTTTCTCCATGCCGCAGTTTGCCACAAATTCTACATCCTTGCGGCCATGGGATTACTCTTCCAAAGGTAGATAACTCAATGTCAAGAGCATGCAGGCTGAAAATAGAAAGATATCTTTGCTGTTTCCGCCAAATTAAAAAAAAAAAAAAAAAAAAAAAAAAAACCATGAGGTATTTGTTGGACTTGGCGGATAATTATCTTTTATGAGGAGTATGATACCCTAACCTCTCATTGGGAATTTTCACGTCTTTCTCTGATGTTAAGAGTCTATGCTCTTAAAAAAAGTAACATAAAAGAGTAAAAGACAACAAGCGTTGTAAAATTTAACAAATAATATATTTCTCTTGAATACAAAGTGAAAATGAGAAAAAGAACTTACGGTATTAAGAATTAAATCCAAAAAATAATCAAATAATTAAAGCAGACACAAGTCCTAGCAATTTAAAGTCTTGAATAAAACTCAATACACATCCCGAAGATATCCAAAACTGAAGCCGATGACACATCTGTTATAGCTTACGGAGTGCTGATGTGTCAAAAGTCTTCCGTTGAATCACAGTAATATACTTCCAGGTTTGAATATACTATAAATTCCACTGACCGTCTTTGTCCAAGAATTTTATCAGAGCACCTTTGTATTTCTAGAGAAAATAGTCACTTTAATGAAATAATCTGAAGAAAATAAAATGTAGTCCTAACTGGTCACAACATAATACAACTTGAAGGTGCTAAATGTTAAAGCAAAACTGCCCAAATCCTCACAATCACAAGATTATATAGTTCTCTACCTGACCTCAGATCACAATTAGCAGCTTCTAAAAAAAATCCATTACTAAAACTAAAAAGTAATCCCTCGAGAATGATCTAATGAACCTTCTTTATTTGCAACACAATAGCCTGTAAAATTCACTTGGGAAACTCTGAAACACTGACCCAAATCAACATATTTTCTCCATCTTGTTTACGTGAATAAAAATCCTGATATTAAGTTCATACATACAGAGAATAGCGAATGTATTTTTAATTGTTTATATGAAAGGAAATATATATATATATATATATATATATATATATATATATATATATATATATATATATATATATATATATATATATATATATATATATATATATATATATATATATTAGGGGGTAATAGTATATGCTAAGCCTACTTCCCAAATTGTAAAGTCTTTGGCGGATGAACAACCTGTTAGACTAGATGTAAGAAGATTGATATGTGTTCAAGAATAGCACTTGAGAACATTTCAGCAATAAAAGAAATGCCATTTTTGTTAACTATTACTGTCTTTCTTGCAACTTTGTATGCATCAACAGCACTACTACTACTACTACTACTACTACTACTACTACTACTACTACTACTACTAATAATAATAATAATAATAATAATAATAATAATAATAATAAATGATGAAAAAAATTGGCTTAAATGACATAAATTTATTGTTGTCGTTACTGTTAGTAAATGACACTTGAGCTAGTACTCGAGACGTTCGCCGGCTGTTATGACGTATTAACTACCATGGGTTTGACACCCGAGGTCAGTTCAAACTTTAGAGATAAATATTTAATTTTTTTTTCTGGAATGTGACGGAAAAGTCAGAGGTTATTCGATTAATTCGCGTTCCATGAGCAGCCAATATAAAACATCCGCGTAAAGATACCAACAACAATTTAACGAGTTATTCAGAGTTATTTCCCACTAGCTATAGAAGATAGTTTTAGGTATGTTTTTTTTATTATTATTATTATTATTATTATTATTATTATTATTATTATTATTATTATTATTATTATTATTATTCTTTTAAATCATACTTTTGTGCAATAGTCTAAACACATATGCCCAGTCATTCGATTTTAACCGACTTGAGGGTCAGCGACTTGTCATTCATGCTCCCATGGATTTTATTTTGTATGCTTTCCATGGATTTTAACACAGGAGTCTGCAGTTTTATCAATATATAAGCACGACGAAATTTCTGACAACATAAATCGTGCTTTATTGATAAAACTGCAGACTCCTGTGATTTTAATCATGTAACTATCTTGCAGAATTGCTGTTTGTGCTAAAACTATTTCTTTCTTATAAGGTTTTATATTTTCACAAGAGTATCAATAATATTTCGCGAAAATCGTTTATTTTGAGAATTTAATGCATGCACGTTTTGTTGTTGTTTGTTTGTTTGTTTTTTTTTTTTTTTTTTGTAAAATACAAAGGTGCCTTGCACTCGGAGAGTAATCTGCCTGGCTTGGGTTTTGGCGCACATGAATTTGAAGTTGATAACATCACTTCATCTAAACAGTAATGAAAATAAGTGGAAATATTGGCTCGTTCCAGGTCGAAAAATAAGATGATTTTTTAAAGAAAATATGGGCTGTATGATGTTGCTTGTTATATCATGTTATTTATCAAGAAATTGAAACATATAATCAGAGGCACTCAAAATAAATATTATCCTTTTCATTATATGCTTTAAATCAATCATTATTGTATCATACTTTGTTACAGTTATCTAGTTTCCTTGTTCACAAAAGTAACTGATCACCATTAGGTCATGGTTATTTAAGTTGACAAGGAAATTGTACTGAACCAGGCTTTAATCTGATTCAAGAGTGACTGATATATAGAACAGTCCAAGCCTGCTATAACATGTTGATTGGAGTACACATAATTTTATAGCCCTGTGTACCATATGTCATGGGCAACTGTTAACTGACAAAATTATTACATATTTATCTTTTCAGCTATATGGGGCATGTTTATATGTGAGCTGGGCAGTTTTTGTATAAATAGAAATAACTACAAGACTCACTGGTCATGGAGTTTATTAACCAACAGAAAACATACTGGATAAACTGATAACAAAACAGAATGAATACTTAATATACAATGCTTAAACAGAACAGAACAATACAATATACAATGCTACAAATGAGACAGTTACAATGCACATCCTTGCAAACCAGTATTTCTATATATCAAATCAATGACTTAAATGATAATCGTACCAGCCACAAAGACTCAAAATCACAAATGTTACAATTCTCTCGAATTATGACTATCACTATAAGCCTTTGCAAAAGTAGGATGAGTACGGTGTTGGTGTTGTTTGACTGGATATGAGAGAAGTGGTAAGGGTTGTTATTAGGAGGCATAGGACTGACATTAGTGTTTGTTTCATGCAATGTGATCAACCTCTCACTCATTCAAGACAAATACACACCAGGGTCATGTGCAACAACTACCGAATTCCTTGACAAAGTTTTGATATTGTTGCATATTAAACAAGATTTACTTTAAAAAGTTGTTAAATCTGTAATATGAATTTTTGCAGGCAGAGAAATCATTGGTATAAATAAATGTGATACAATTTGGCAACTTAAGTATACTTAGAGTACAATTAATTTAATTGCTAGTTGATCATGTTGTATTCACAATAGTAATTCCATTGAAAATGTGCACAAAGAAGTTTAATTTCCAAATGTATTTTTGCTGGTTCCATTTGAATCCAAAAAAATTTCTGGCTAGATACACTCACAAACATAAGAAAAACTCTATCTCCAAAACATTCATATTTGCTGGACATGTCCAAAGGACTACATTTCAGACAGACAATAAAATGCATTAATCAGATGTTAGGAGTTTCTAAAGAGTAACTTATATTTAGGCTTGAAAATTAAGGCCAAAACATACTTGTTTCTGATCAGCTGTCACATTTTTTTTTGTTTCTCACCCTATCACCTCCCCCATTACAAATATTATATAAGAAAATCCCACAGTTAATTTATGCATCAAATTGAACTAAGTTTCATTACATATGTTTAGAAAAATTTTTAAACCTTTTTTTAAAAAAAATCCTGAGATTGATTTGGACATCTAATAGGGCATTTAGCCCAGCACTTCAAGTACAACATTGTATATATTAATCTTTATAATATATGTAATATTTTAAATATAAAAACCCTACCTATATACCCAAATGTTAAAAACAGTGCAATAGGCAACAGTTTTTATTGTGCCTAACTGAAAATTCCTACATTAGGTCAAAAGTATTAACCATAGAATGTATTTTTGATTAATACTTGAAAAGTTATATAAATATATATATATATATATATATATATATATATATATATATATATATATATATATATATATATATATATATATATATATATATATATATATATATATATATATATATATATGCCTGGACCTTGTACATGTATGTGGGGCCATTTTAGGAAGTTTGGTGGCCCTAGACACAGACTCTAACCTTAAAAGTAACCAAAATTGTGCCTCAATCTTAATCTCCGATATAGAGTATTGCATTGCATTTCCATGTGCATGTGTGTCATTTTGTTAAATTTATTAATATAATACTAAACTGCTAACACAACCAACAGCAAAATTTTGTTTTTGGGCCACCGCGCATGTCCCCTGCTGTGCGGGGGCCCTAGGCAGTGCCTTGTGTGCCTATGCTTTAAAACAGCACTGCCTGTATGGGAGTAAACCATAGGATTTCATGCTTAAAGAGTGGTCTCCATATAACCATTTGAATCCTGTATAAAAGATAAACAAAAAATAAATGCAATATTGATAAAAATATTCATAATTGTTACATTGCATAAAAATATGGCAAATTATGTAGCAAATAGCAAATCCCTTCACTCTACAACTTCATTGGTTCCGTTTCAGTCAGTGGTCTATAGCAATACAAGCTATATGTATGTAACTTTACCATTCAGTTTGGTTGTGTGCATGAATGATTTAGAACTGATGGCTACTCATTATTTTTCACTCTAAAATAAATTGGAATAAAATCTGGTAGAGGGTATAACATGGCATTAGCTTCTGAGTGTTTTGGGTCATAAACTTCTTTCAACAGGTGTGCAGGTCATTTGGTTGCCCATTCATTGGTGGTCTAATGTTTCCCCTAAATAGGTGGGTAAAGTAATTGATATATAAATTGAGGTCAGAAACATTCAAGACATGCATTGTTTGGTGCTTGGTTAAACTTGACCTATGACTGAACAAACATTTGTTGGCTGTTATTTAACCCAGGATTAATTAACAGTTGTTCAAAGGATGCATTGAAATTAAACATAGAGAATTAATGACTTTATTGTTGATGGTTCAATAATAATTAGATTAAGAATTGTCAGCTTGATAAGAGCTAATATCTTTTACAAAAAAGACTTTTTTCTTTAAGAATATAACACGTTGCCAAATTAATAATTCAAACCCC